>LR549116.1:0-38735 GCA_900536415.3 Caenorhabditis sp. 38 MB-2015 | reverse complement strand
TATTCGAAGTTATTTTCATTCAAAAACTTCCCACTTCAAAGGCAAATTCACCGACAATTATCACCTTATGCGCCAAAACAACACAGTAAACAACAATAACAACAACAACAACAACAACAACAAATGGGAGGAGCTAATTAGGCCCCGCCCATACCATTTTGGGGTATAAATAAGATGGTCCCATCCATATTAATCACTAAGCTCCAAAAGTTTACCCTTTCTTCTATCCAACATGTCCTACACTAGCAGAATCGCTGGATCAACCAAAGGTCGTGCAATTTGCACAAATCTTTCGAAGTCTACATGGATACCATGCCCAGAAGAACGACAATACGGAAATCCGTATATATTCCGTCGATATGGAATGGAAACTTATGATGATGAATATGATCGAAAAATGGACGAATATACTCATTCAGTCGATGATGTCAATTATCATTATTATCCATGCAATGATCACAAAAATGGGATTGGTAAGTAATTTTTGAAAATATATTAAGATTCTGATAAATTAATGTATGTTTTGCAGATGAATGTACTGAAGATGACTACATCAATCTTTTGCATCGCGAAGTTTTTCTTCAATCATCTCTTGAACATCTGAAATTGTTCCAAAAACAATCGACGAGATTTGTGGAAGGCAAAGGATATCGCAAAATGCCAAAAGAGTTCAAAAATGCCGACAAGACATTCAATAATCTCGCCAAAAGGTCAACGTAAGTTATCCTCATTTCTATTTATATATTGATTATTAATTTATGTATATTTTCAGACAAAGTATCATGACACCACTTCTAGTTCATTGCTATGGTCATTTGGTGAATGTCGAATTGACAAAACATACTTGTCAAGCATGCAAACATCAATTCTTGATGGTTGCCGAAGATTTCGAATATTTTGTCAAACTTCTCGATGTTCATACAATGGATATCAAAATTGAACCAGATGCACAAAAGACATTCGAAACAGCATTTGCCAATTTATCAATGGAATGGCGAGAGAGCATTGAATGTCTCAATATGATTTTCGAAGAAAATATTCATGGTGATTTGAATGAGTTTTTGAGACAATTCAAATACTTGAAAACTCTTCGAATTCAACACAATTCAAAGCGTGTTATCAATGTTGAAGCGATTATTAAAAGTCTAAGAAGACTTGAAAGCATTGAGTAAGTTATTCTTTATTTTCAAAATAACAATTATTTTATTTTCATTTTTTCAGTTTGCACTATCCAGAAGAACTTGGATATGGATACTATGTTGGTCCAGAATTCCTCAGTTTCATCACACAAGAAGGCAAATATTCGACTTATGCACTTCCCCGACACATTGTTATTCATGGATGTTATACTGATAAACATAACACCAAACCGATGATGTTCCTATACAGTCAAACAGGAGAATATCATCCAGCAACATCTGGATTCTACTATTTCTTCTACGACTACCAAACGGAACTCAGCCAGCGTTGTATTGTCCAAGCCACATCTAAAACTCTTCGATTTGTCAAATTGCAAAAGGCACCGGAAAAAGATCCCAACGAGATTCGCCGACAGTTTTTGATGACAAATGTACCACAAGTTCACTATGGTCGAGAGATCCTCTTCTATTGATTAAATCTACAGTACCACACGGACCAAACTGTTTCATCTTTAGTCGTTTACTAATAATTTATCTGATAGTTTTTTAAATATAATATTTTCTGAAACTGTTTTGAACATAATAAATCTGATAATAGTATACTTTTGTTATTTGTTCCAATATTTCAGATTCCGCTAGTACATTCAACCAGAATATTTTTCTCCGGTCATAATGCCCGTTATTGCCTGTCGATTTTCTTCTTGGTACATTTAAGGGTGGTATCATTATTTCAAAACACACATTCAAAAAAGTGCAAGTTGTATCACCCACCTCAAAGAAAACCGAAACGAAAAGTGCAACGCCGAGAACAAAGGGGGTGACTCAAATATATAACCCATGACCACATTTGAACGACGTTTACCAATGGAAAGGTGAAAAAAAAATGAAGAAACCGCTGTGATTAGGTTACTGTAGCTTCAGTTTCTCTATTCAAAAATAATATTTTCGAAATAAATTGACTTAGGATTTGAAAAGTAACCTCAAGTAGTTTTAAAAACAATTTTCTTAAATATTTTTTCTCTTGTCCACTGTTATTTATTCAACTGATCTACCATATTGATCTGGAATTTAATAAGAACAACATTTCGTGAGGGGACCCGTAGGACTACTTCAATTTTTAAGAACTTCGAAACAAATATATTTGAAGCAAAGTAAGCAAAAAATGTGACACAATCATTTTGAGTTCAACATTTTAAAATTATCAATAGAGCGCGTGTTATCACTTATTGAACATCTGATATTCTCTTATCTAATTAGCCAACTTTAGCAACATTTCAAGGAAATATGGCGCCACGGTGTATACATGTTGAAGCTCCGCCCCGTCCGCCCAGTGCGCCCGTGTCTCTTACTTTTCCTATTCATTCACTCCCACATGTCCACCCTTCAATCTAGGCGCCTTCCTACTTTTTATTATTTCCAAACAAAACTAGTGATCAAAGGCTTAAAATTTACTTTTTTTATGTATACTTATATTTTTCCTAATTTTGTATCATAAGATGAGAATAACAAAACTGAAAACTTTCAACTTTGAAGAGATATTGAAACGTATTAGAGAAACTTGTGGGATAAAAAAAATAAGTCGGGTTTTATTTTTTTTTTCGGACCCGATTCGATGAGTTTTTTTTTCCGATTTCCCCTCATATTCAAAAAATAAATTTAACTCAGCTACAACCTAATTTCATTTCTGCACCCGAGTGAATTGTATTTTTGGCGACACCCGGCTGTTTCTATGTGTTTTTGAGTGTACCTACATGGGTGTACGGTGCGTGTCATCATATTGTTTTAATTGACCCCTCCCCTTGTAATTCTGGAAACTACATAATTCACATACATAACTGAGAATCATTTCTAATATTCTACATGTCAGTTCAATATTTAATTTTTGAATTCCAAAAAAAAAACTACAAACAATGCAAAAATTTGCATACTGGTAGTTATCAGATATAAGTGTACATATCTCCGTTCTAAATGATCCGGTTGGCCCCATATTTTAAACAGCTATGCTCAAAGGTAACAACAAAATGCTCCAGTTTTTGTAAGACCATATCTGTGGAAATAAAGATGTGAGAATGTTTTTTTCTGAAAATTTTCAGTTTTTGATAAAAAAAAAGTTTTTTTTTGGGGACATTGGCAGATGTTCTAAGATACTAAAAAGTTTTTCTAGGTTGGTAGAAACACCTCGCCAAATAAACACAAATTTTTTCCGAACTTCAAAAAATTCGTGGAGAGTCTCAAAGTTGATGAAATCGTGTCCTAATTTTCAGAAAAGGCGTACCAATGTAATAACCTGAACGGAATATGAACAATTTTTACATTTGTATAAGTTAATCCCATTACATCCAAGACAAAAGTATTTATTCTATTAATCCAAAAACACAATATTTCTCATGATTTATTAAGTCCTACTAAACTCAAACTTGATGGTTTTGTGTCTCGAAAAAACCCGACCAAAGAAAATTTCCTATCTGGCAAAAAGTGAAGCTGATAATCTTGATAAAATGATAACGTTCGTTAAGATACAAGGTTCCATTGGGATTTTTTTCGGGATTTCAGAGGCTTATATAAACTGCACAACTGTATACATAGAAAGGAGTACATGAAGTTGATTGCATTACTTACGATTTGAAGTGTAAAAATATTCAAAAACGGGAAACAGGAAAGAAATCATTGATATGAAATTACTTTTTTCGAACCTGATAAAAAACTGTTTTGATTAGTTGAATTGTTCTTTTTTTGTCCAATGTTATATGTATCAACATTTTGTAAGGTTAAGTTATATCATCTTTGACTTTCGAATTCCTTCAAAATGAAACGTATCTCGATTGTGCAAACTTTTCAGTAAGCTGGCGGATCTCTTCAACTCCACCTGGAATAATGACGGTTAGTATTTTTTTAGTTTTATTCCTTGAGTAGTGGGTTTAGTGATCCAGTCGAAATGAAAACTTGTCTGAAACTTTGATTTTTATCAACAACATTGTTTTTTTTCAGCCAGATCTTCCGTCTAACTCTGAAAACCAAGGAAAACCCAAAAGATCGCTCAAGCGCAACAACTCAAAAAATAGCCGAAACAAAAATTCGAAAAGACCCAAGAAAACAAAAAATGAGACAATCCAATTAAACGATAGTCATGGATCTGATTACACGAAAATTTCGGAGAATATAATTTGTTTCAAGATTTCTTCCAAAAAGAAAGTACCATCCTATAGGTGAATTGAAGTCATTTTTTACAAGACTTTCAATATATGAAGTGCTTTTCAGATGTCAATGTGGAGACAATGGATTAAACTGTTCCGACGAATCATGCCGGAATAGAAGAGCATATAAGGAATGCACAGAAAAGTGTCGAGCAGCCAATTGTCGAAACAGGAGATTTTCAAATAAGGAATACGCGAAATATTATGTAAAGGATGTTGGAAATAAAGGAATGGGTCTGATGACTTCTGAAATCATTCACAAGTGAGTTTATCAAAAATAGAGGATAATATTGTGATGTGATGAAAACTTACTTTGGAGACTAGGACCTTATAATTTAGTTATACAGTAGAGATGAACAATTTGTATACTGTTTTTTGAATCGTCTTAACTATTGATGAGAATCTGTTTCGGATTCTGAAACTATTTTTTTCTGAAAATCCAGTGAAATTCGAAAAACTCGTAAGACGACTCAAAATTGATGAACCTTTTTCAACTTTTTGAAAAGACTAACCAATGTAGTACTAATCGATCTTCAAGTTTACAAACATTTTTGAAAAAAAATCTTTTTTTTCTTCACATAGTAGATATGCCACTTGCTTTATTGAACTTTTTTCCTTGCAGAGACGAATTCATCGGAGAATTCGTGGGGGAAATCATGAAGTACGGACAGTTTGGAAAGCGCGACCATCAGCATGCTTTTTGTACTCAAAAATACTATTACGAGGCAAAGAATTTTGGCAACCCACTGAGATACTTAAATCACAGCTGCTCGCCAAATGCAGAATGCCAAGTGTGGCACGTTCCCGGAACTCCTGGTAATATCGAAAAATTGGGAATATTCGCAATCAAAGATATTGCCAAAGATGAAGAGATCACCATTCATTATGGTTATGGACAGGCTTCGTGAGTTTTTGATCACTACTACTTTACTCTTATGAAAACTTGACTTTTTCAGCGGGGAACAATGCTATTGTGGTGCTGATAATTGTGAAGGGTTCATCGGCGGAGCCGAAAATGGAAACTGAAGTCTACAAGCATCGAGTGGTTAGTTATTCAAATAATTTCGAAGATTCAACGAACTGATATATTCAAGAAAATCAATTTGATTTCTGGAAAAAAGAATTCAAAAGTTCCTTTACTTTGACTTGAATATTTTGAACAGTTCATAAATTAAAAAAAAAATAATACAATTCCTGGCTTCAGAGTGTGTAAACTTTTATTTCCAGGTCAATCCCTGGTGTCATCAATCTGATTCTGCGAAACTGAAGAAGATCCGCACAGAATGCCCACACAAATAAAGATAACCCGTGTACCACAAACTCTTCTATCACACCAGAACACTGTTCTATTTATTTTTGATTTTTTTTGTTATGTTTCTCTTTTTTGTTTTTGTTACTTCAATAAATCTGATTCCTTGAAATTGAAATCTCAAATTCTACTCAAAACTTCAGCCGATTCTGCAAATAAAGGCTCAATTCCGGATATTAGCTATTTCCATTTAAGTACGTCTATAAAATTCCCAGAATATACTATCTTATCGAAAGTCTGTGAAATTAAAAAAAAAAGAAAAAGAAGTTGCTTCCGGTATCCTAGTTCATTGAGCATAAGATACAGTATCAACCCTTGTCAAGTCTACGTATTTTGATAATTGAAGAAATAATCAGTCCCTAGGAAGGCTCTCATTAAGAATCCATATACCGCTTTTGATGATTGAAAACATACTGGGTGTCTATTTTAGCTTTAAGTTATGTATTATTCATCAGAAATTAATATTATTCATCTAAAATTGAGAAACTCGTTTTATAAGAGAGTTGATTTGCTGACACCTGTCAAAGTAGGAAAGCGTATAGATTATTATTCTTCAAATAATAACCAATGAAACTTTTGGTGAGTTTTCACAGATTATCGAACAGTCCGCCGTTTTTTTCGATTTGTTGATGAATGTTATACTGATATGGATAAGTATTGAAATGCTACATACATACAGCGAGTTTTTTGACGATTTTTGAATAAATTTGGTATGTAAAATTTTTTTAAATTTCCATATAACTCATCCAATATTTCGGATTCGTAGTCAGTTAATCTCATAAAAACTGTCAACGATTAATGATTCTGAACATCAAATTGTCGGGTACTTTTTGAAAGGATTTGCTGTCTGTTTTACATTGTAAGTCATACATACGTATGTGATCATTGATAGGGTTTATATTTATACACAAAATATAAAAAGGGGCCAGTAACAGTTTTCAAAAGAATACCTGAATATAAATTATGATGATGTCGAGGAGGTATAAAATTGAAAAAAAAAACAGTTCAAGCAAAAACAGATTGTTCAATTTTCACCAAAAGTGATGCTTCCCAAGGTTCGAGTCTGTAAATGTGGATATTGCGTATATTGACGTTAAAACAACAACAAACAAAACTCACTTGTTTGATTCATTAAGTTCAGCAATGAATTCTTTGAATCTAGCTTTATCCCGTTTTTCGAGGGCTACCAAGATCTCTTTGACAAATTTGCATAGTTTCGAAGCGGCGAACTGAGGAGACGCATTTTCGTACTTTTGTAGTACCAGTGTAGTTTTAGACTGTAATTTTTTAAAGTATTATGAGTTGAAAATGGGTGAATTTGTTTCTTGAGAAAAGTCGTTTTAGATTTTCAGAAGTGTTTTGCTATTTTTTTGTTGTGAAATACCTAAAATCTTTTTTCGAAAAACGGCTTTTGGGGTTTCAGTTTTGTCACGAAATTTTTTTTTGTGTGAAATGAAAAAGCCCGATTCGGGTCTGAAAAATCGGATTGGAAAAAAACCGTGGGGCAAAATAACTAGAAATCGTTTGTGTTTTTAATATCTTCGATCAACTAAGTTGACTCAACTTACGGGCTCGATGCACAATTGATATAACAATGCCTGGAAGAAACACTCCATGACAAAATATTCGCATGTAGGATGATTCGCTTCATAAAACGCGACACCTTCGAGAACATCAATCGCTTGACGATATTGCCCAAGTTCGGCTAATAGTTGTCCAACTTTTTGCATACATTTACCAGCAGAACTCATATACTCTTCTCCATAATACAACTCCGCCGCTTTGCGATAATGCTTGATACTTGATTCTTTGTCGAAAAGATCCAATTCATACAATTCAGCGATAAGTTTATGATTCATTGCAGCCCTGCTGAAAAAGTCCATAGAAGTGTAGATTTCAGTGTTTTTAAGAAGACAATTGACCGCGAGCTGTAAAGTAAAAGTTGATATTGTGAATGAGTAGCATAGAAAAATTGAATTCTCACCTGTGGATTAAAAATCTTTTTATAGGCATCAGCTGCTCTGCCATAATATGAAGAAGCTTCGTGTGAGTAAACTAATTCATCATGTTCATCTTTCGCTCTAAAGTTCTTTGATTGTAGAAACTCAGCAGCTTTGAGAAAAGCATCACCAGCTTCTTTGAAAGCTTCTCCATGCTCAAACAACACTGCAGCCTGGAAAAATGTTTATTTAAAAAATGGATGGAATTCTCAAGATTTTTTCTGGACTCAAAAAATGTTTCCTCCTTGAACAGACTTAATCAACAAAAACGATCATATGTTGTACCAGTTTTCTTAAATAGGTTTTAGAAATGAACCCAACAACTGAAAATGTATACAAGTTCTCTTTTTTGAGATCAAAATGCTTCTCAATTTTTATATAAAGGGATTGTCCGGATTCTCCAAAAAGGAAGTGTGCAAGTTGTCGTCACAGTGTGCGCGCACAACTTTTTTAACGATTTGAGACAATTTGAAAAAGTTTACCCGCGCATAGAGCACACTTTCGCTCAACAAACAAACATAGTAGAGAATTTTGACAAAAGCTCAAAGTTAACACGGTAGTTTCAGAGAACTTGAGTGGTCTGGCTAGTTTCATTTTCAGCTATTCATGTCCGGTTCTTTCATCGCACCTCAGGATTTTTGTCAAAAATGCCTGCAAGTTTTGGATCTAAAATTCATCACATCGACAGATCAGATTCAGCTTACCTCAAAAAAGAGTTCTTTGATGTCACACTCTTCGTCATCGTTGAAACACTTTGCGAATAAACCGCAATTGCCGAACAATGTTTTGAAAACTCTTTGAGCTCTCATCAATTTTTTCTCTCCTTCAGCCAATTTCAGACGCGCTTTTGCTATGTGGTTCGACATGTTCCAGCTGAAAACTTTCATAGATAAAGTCAGGAACTTTGGGGCTGTTTTTAGGCCCATTTCGAGCTGCCTATTAAAACTCGATCTCAGGAAAAATGAATATTTCTGTATAAAAAAGAAACAAATAAAGTATGGGTGCAGCAACGTATTTCTAGACGAAACAATGAAGAAACACCGAGACGTAGGTTTTTAAAAACTTTTTTTAGGAGTAAAAAGAATATTCGGAGCAAAAAAACAAAAGCAGAAAATCAATAAATAGCACACATATAATAACAGGTCCACTGTTCTAAACAAAAGACGCAGACACACCACACCAAAGGTCACCATTTTCCATATCTCTTGTGTATTTGCATATAACGAAGAGGTATCGAAAAATTAGCGCATGTGGTTTTTTTACGGATTGAAATATCAGCAAGAACTCAAACTGATAATATATGGTTAATGAACTCAAAAATCACATCTCAAAATATGCTGGTGTTCCTCTACTTTCATAATCTTTATGAAGTGTAGTGAAAAAATTTCCGAGGATGCACCACGAAGATCAAAATGTCACACCCTGTAAGTATACAAACTCTAAGAAAAAATTGAAAGTAGAAGCCCCAGAACCTCCCTTGTAAGTTTCTATTTCCGAGTAGAAAGTATGAATCAAATAAACAGTATATGTAGATAATTTATTACAAACAGAAGTGGAAAAAAAAATGAATACACACATCAAAGGTACTTTTGAAATTTTGGAAGATTAAAGCAACATTCTAAATTATTGAGAATCTTCGGAAAAATCGCACTTTTCAATTTTTCCAAGAAGGAAGTTGCCCATGGATTGAGTCTGCAAAAACATAATTAGAATTAAAATTGGTTCCTATTTCAGATCAATAAGACAATGTTCAACATACTTGAGAATTTCATCAAAAACGAGCAATAACTTCAGTAAATGTTTGTTCATTTTGTTCTTCGATGGCTGTCAAAATCTCTTTGACAAGTTTACATTCTTCCGACTCGGCTAATAAAGAAAACACGTTCACATATTTTTGCAATGCTTGTTGAGTTTCAGACTGTAATTTTTTCGGTAATATAAAATGAAAATTGGGTCGTTAGAATATATGTGGGCCCCAAAATAGTCAAGATATCCAAAAAAAATCTGAATGGATGGTTAAAAACAGAGTGGTTCGATGATCGATGAAAATATTGAACTTCGATCAATATTTTTGCTACAATAAGAGTTTTTTTTATCGTGTCCTGAATCGAACCAAAAGTCAAAAAAGAATATATATATAACGGGGGTACAGAACTAATAGGGCTCAACCACGGAAGAGGTTTCGCAATTCCTCGAAACGGGTCCAATCATGGAAAAGGTCTGACTTTTTCTACCTGATTGAAAAAATATTTGAACAATAATTAAGTCTGACCCGATTTTTTTGTAATCTTATTTTTTTTTAAACTCTCACAGATGGAACCCAATCCCATTAGTCTAAACTTCAGTTTAAATTGTTACGTTTGGTAAAACTTACTAGGTCAATACAAATATGGCACAATAATGCGCAAAAAAAGTTCTTCTTTGCTGAAAGTTTATTAAAAAATCCAAGTTTTTCAACTTTGTAAAACGCAACACCTTCGAAAACCGATATCGCTTCACGATATCGCTCAAGTTCGGCTAAAAGTTCAGCAACTTTCTCCAAATATGAGTTACGCGTAATGTTATCCCTTCCACCTTCATGAAGATCTGCTGCTTTTTTATAGTGTTTGATGCTTGATTCCTTGTCATGAAGTTCAGAATTGTACATTTTCGCAATAGCGACATGATCATCAGCAGCTCGTGTTGTCCTATTCATTTTCATGTGATCTTCAGACCTTTTCCGATAACAATCGATAGCAAGCTAAAAATGAATGAGCATTCAGAGAACGCTATAAAAATTCGAATATCTTACTCTAGGGTCAATATTCTTATAGCAATCAGCAGCTTTATAATAATACACAATACAGTCACATGCTCTGGCATATTGTCCATCTTGATCTTTTCTCGATTCCCCTTTGGTTCTATTATATTCCGCTGCTTTCACAAAATCATCGCCGGCTTCTTTCCAAGCTCCTGCCTCTTTGAATAATTTTGCACCCTGAAAAAACTCGCAGTTATTGAGACTACATTGAATTGAAACACTAACCTTATCAAACAAATCTCCCATTTTCCACCTTTTCGGTCCTCTCCAAACAATTCTTGAAACAATACATTGCCTTTTTTCAATTTTCTCTCTCCTTCTGCCATTTTTTCATATGCTTGTGCTATGAGGTCACTTATTTTCCACCTGAAAACCATTGATAGTAAAAAAACAAGAAGATTGGATCAAAAGGAACACATAGAAAATCAATAAAGAGTGTTGTTGTGTGGTGGACCACGCAGAATAACACCATACACACATTGGTTGTGTGTTGCGTCATCGTTCTTGGCAACACGGTCTCACAAAATCTGGTTAAATTTTCTTAAAATTTGGACATTTATAGAACTTGATTAACATCTTTTTTTTTCACCACGAATTTTCGGTGGAAAAAGTTGATACTTTCACTGTGTCTCATACAAAAATGAACTATTAAAAACTCAATGTAGTTTCAACATATTTGTACATACATGGATATTTTGCGTGTAATTTTTTTTTTGAATGAAAATTTTCAATGATTCTATGAAACTTCTAAAATTGATAACTCTTTTAACAAACATTTTCCCCGGAAAAATAATACAGAGTGCGAGTTCTTTGAGTGTTCAAAACCAAAGAAAATTGCCAATGAGCGACTGCTTGAACCTGTGAATAATTTTACAACAAAATGTGTTTTTTGTGGGATTTTCTCTGAATCCAAAACACGATGAAACATCCAAAATTCGTAGACGCACAAATGCATCCGATACCTATAATTACAGAAGTTCAAAAATGAATATTTTCACAATACCCTGGCGGCGCTTGTTTGTAAAATATATAAAACTCTCCACTTTCCACACACTCTCTCGCTTTTTGTGTGTTTGTATTTTTCTTTTTTTTTCGACCAAAATATTTTATTAATTTTTTTCAACCACAAAACACAGTTTAAAGCAAGAGTAGCTGTATTGACTGTGTAGAGAAAAAATTATCTTTCGATTGGTGTATGTGTAACCCAAGTTTTGTTCTACTTTTTTCCTTTACAAAATGATGTATGTTTCATAAAACGCAAAAACCAGGGAGGAGATACCAGTCAAAGTTGGAAACAGGTGTGAAAAGTAACACCTTCCAATGCTCCCTCTTTCACCATGTGACAACAATTTGTCAGGTCACGAAAAATTAATTTGTTATATACATTTTGTAGTGCTTTTTTCGGTCTACAAGATGTAGTATTTTATTTTTTTAATCAGCGATATTTGAAAAAGTTATAGGTTGTAAATTAGAGTACTAAAGATGCAATAAACAGAGATTTTAAGCGGTTTTGAAGTGTTTTCAGTTAATTGAATATATTGAGAGTGTTTGGAAACGTATACAAATATGAAATAACAGGTTTTGTAGATAATTTTATGCTCAACAAGCTGGTAAAGAACATATCTAATGAATTTTCAAAATAGTGGAGAAAACGGCTGTCAAAGTTACTATTTCTTCCTTCGCGTTATACTCATCTGATAAAACAGCGATCAAAAATTGATTTTGCAGGTTTTGTAGGCCTTTTCAAGAGCTTTGTTTCGATATTTGACAACAAATTTTAAAGAATGGAATAAACGGAAACTTTAACATTGAAAATTTGCGTTGCTGAAATTCACACAAAACACAAAGATATCACAACTTTGAAACGAGTCAGTGACGTTTTAGAGATTAGTAATGACTGAAAAGTATTACAAAAAAAATGTTTAAACATATAAAAAGAAAGCTCTTGAAAAGGCCTACAAGACCTGAATTAGGTCTTGAAGGACTTGACTTGACTTTTTTTTTTTTTTTAATCTTTGTCTTATCAGATGAGTATGACGCGAAGGAAGAAAGAGTAACTTTGACAGCCGTTTTCTCTACTATTTTGAAAATTCATTAGATATGTTATTTACCAGCTTGTTGAGCATAAAATTCTCTACAAAACCTGTTATTTCATATTTGTATACGTTTCCAAACACTCTCAATATATTCAATTAACTGAAAACACTTCAAAACCGCTTAAAATCTCTTTTTATTGCATCTTTAGTACTCTAATTTACAACCTATAACTTTTTCAAATATCGCTGATTTAAAAAATAAAATACTACATCTTGTAGACCGAAAAAAGCACTACAAAATTTATATAACAAATTAACTTTTCGTGACCTGACAAATTGTTGTCACATGGTGAAAGAGGGAGTATTGGAAAGTGTTACTTTTCACACCTGTTTCCAACTTTGATTGGTATCTCCTCCCTGGTTTTTGCATTTTATGAAACATACATCATTTTGTAGAGGAAAAAAAGTAGAACAAAACTTGGGTTACACATTTTTGATTTAAGCTTTTATAATTTTTTAAATGGCCTGTTTCCAAAAACAGTCGATTTTCCAATTTTTTTCTTCTGAAAAGTTTTCGACCGTTTAAATTTTTTTCGAATAGGTTCAGTTTTCAAAATTTACACCAATCGAAAGATAATTTTTTTCTCTACACAGTCAATACAGCTACTCCTTCTGTAAACTGTGTTTTGTGGTCGAAAAAAAAAGAAAAATACAAACACACAAAAAGCGAGAGAGTGTGTGGAGTATACATAGTTGGACATCGGCGGATTCGGCGAATTAACGTTTTGAGATTTTTCAGACGATTTTTTGAAGTTTGTGCATTCTTGATGTGTGGAGCAGATAGAGGCAAAAGAGAGGATCATTTTGATATATTTTTCACCAAATATGATCGGCTAATAGTCAAACGCCACGCAGTCCGCCGAAGTCCGCCGATTCCCAATTCGGCGCGGCGCGAAAAAAAAATCCTCTCCTTTGCCTCTATCGGCTCCACACATCTAAAATTCACAAACTTCGAAAAATTGTCTGAAAAATCTCAAAACGTTAATTCGCCGAATCCGCCGATGTCCAACTATAGTGTGGAGAGTGGAGAGTTTTATACATTTTACAAACAAGCGCCGCCAGGGTATTGTGATTTTCAGATATAGTTTCACAAAAACTGGACCTCATTCCTTTGGACACGAATGTACGAAATTTGGAGGCAAACGGACAAGTTTGAAACGATGTACAAATTTCTATTCACTAATATAGGTGTATTCATCAGTATGGTAATTCGAGTCTTTAAAACTGGAACGAATCGGAAGTTTGAATAAATAGTGGAGAAATGCCCAAAAATAGAGGTCGGTCTCTTTTTTCCGACTCATTTTAAAGGATTTTGTTCAGTAACGGATCAACGTGTCCCATTTACGTGACCTCACCACGTCATATTTTCGAACAATATAAGTCGCTTATCTAATGCCAGTCACCATTTTATATTGAATGTCAATATGATTTGTCTATTAGTATCTTTCTTTTTAGTATTTATGTTATGTGGCTCAAAAAAAACGATAGAGAAGAAACCATCGGAACCGGAAAAGGTGAAACCAGTTGAAGTGAAGCCGACACCATCGCCATCTAAACCAAAAGAACCTGCTCCTAAGCCACCCGCTCAAAATGAGTCTCCACCAAAAGTTGAGCCGGTGAAAGAAAAATCGAAAAAGAAATCGGAAAAGAAATCGGAGAAGACCCACGAAAGTTCGAGAAAGAATAGGATAAAAGGAGAACCGGTACTCTCGTGGGTTAGCTTCAATCAGGAAATTGTAAGTTCCAGTTGGGTAGAGACTCAAGTGGGTTCAGGGGACCACACAATTTCAAAACAAAATTTCTGATTATTATATTTTTCCAGAAGTGTACAGAGGTTGTGGCAGAGTTTGCCAAAAATTTTGCTAATCCAAACGCTGCTAAATGTCCACCTTGCAAAGCATTCGATTCACATCCTGAACTCAACCGTTACAAAGATATTAAATGCTTGGATAAGACTCGTGTCATTATCAAAAACGGAAAGTCAGATTATATCCACGCATCCTGGGTTCAAATACCTGAATACAAACGGAAGTTTATTCTTGCCCAAAGTCCGATGAATAACACAGTCGATGATTTCTGGCAAATGTGTATGGAAAACGAAGTCAAATATATTGTTATGCTTTGTCTATTTGTTGAAGGAGGAGAAGAGCAAAGTTGCCAATACTTTCCCGAAGGTGAAGGGGAAAAACAGAAATATGGGAATATTGAAGTGGAATTGAGCAACAAGAAACCGCATCCGATCGATGGAGTTATCTGGAGTGTCCTGAATGTCGAAGATCTCAAAAAAAGCAACTCCCGAAAAGAGATCAATCACATTTTGGTTCCGTGGTGGCCTAATAAATTCATACCGGAAAATCCGAAACTGACAGCTCAATTGGCTTGGTGGTTGAAAAAAAGAATAAATCCAAAAGATTCTCCGATGGTGGTCCACTGTAATAATGGAATAGGACGGTCTGCCACATTTGTTGCTCTTTCTTTATTGAGATTTTACGTCAATGACCACAATAAAAGAAAAGCGGTGGATTTTATCAAATTGTTGAGAGAAATGCGTTTTGGAGCGATTGAGACCGAAGAGCAATATGCCTTTTTCCATGCATGTGTCTTTGAATATTATAGTTTTGTGAGTTTTCAAATAATACTCTCGACATATTCATGTTGTGAAAAGAAAGTGATTCAAAAATACTCATTGTTCATAGTTTAGAAACTTGGGGAATTCCTCAGCCAAGTGATTCCAATCTGTGATGATCTTCAGATAAAAATTGAGTCCACAATCAACAAGATTTTTGTTTGCGCTTGCTCAGAGTAGGCCCGATTAGAATTTTTTTTATGTTGAGAACACTCAAAACTTGAGTTGAATCTTTGTATGTGATTGATGATTTATTTCAGCTATCAGACGAGAATGAGAATGCATACATAAATGATTCTGACCAGGAGGACTTTGATAGATTTATGGGGGAATATAATGTATATGCTCTGAAGAAGATTGCAGCGAGAAAAGCTGAAATGAAAAGAGAGAAAAGTTTGAAGGTCGAGCCGACAAAGGAGGATAATTGTTCGAAGGAAGAAGTGAAGTGAAAAAGGAGAAGAGTTCAAAGTCAAAAGAGAAACCGATTAAAAAGTCCAAAAATGAATAAATATTTGAAATTAATATTGAATCATTTATTGAAAAAGAAATCCAACATTAAAAAAATATTTATACTTGAATTGTTTTTGTTCTTACAAAAAAGAGAGAATAATCAACTTTCTCTTGTAAAGTTCTGATTCAAGAGTGACAAAAACATTGTTTTGTTTTTGGTCGTTGTTAACTGTGTCTAGAAATATCGCTCATTTTTTACCTTGAAAATAGTCGAAGAAAAAACTTTGATCCTTCATAACTTTTTTCACAAATATTTCGGGCTGTTAAAAAATATGTCATGAAGATCAGTAGATAAAACTCTAAATAAGTCCATGAATAAAAAAGTTTCAGTAAAATTCGGGGAGTAGTCTCCCTTGTTGAATTCAATAAAATTATTGTACATCCAACAATAAATAAGCCCCATTTGTGATCCAGATTGGAAGTTGATCATAGTTCTGAATAGACCATTCCCTTGTTAACTAAAAACCATGCCAATCATCAAAAATTATTCCGAAAAAAATCATTAAAAATTTAATTGAGCTGAAGCTATAAAACTTTCCACAAACAAATAATTTCCGTCATTACAAAAATGTTTACGATTTTTGTAATTTTACTATTCGGCGGCGCCGTTTTGGGATCTTTGCTCAAAAATGTGCCGAAACCGGTAATGTTTGATGTGAAAATAGATCAACAACACCCCGAAAAGGTTTTGCGAGCGTTTGAGGATTTTATAAGCAAGTGAGTTTTTTATGAATCTTCATTGAAATCTAAAGGTTCTTGTTTCCAGGTTTGGTAGAAGTTATGAGACTCCAGAAGAGAAGTCCAGACGTCTTCAACATTTTGCAACAAAGCATAATACGATTCAGATTCTTCAACAGAATGCAAGTAGTTTTGGATTGAATGTAACTTTTGGTTTTAATCATTTTGCAGATTGGAGTAGAACGGAATTTGAGGCAAGTAAATCTAGATCTACTTTGTAATTTCAGTGCATTTAATTTCAGGGAATGCTGTCTCAAGTCCCACCAGTTGATTTTGACGAAGATGTTCCAGATTTTGAAAAAGTATTCAACTCAACTCGGTCAAAGAGAAGTTCCCTTCCTGAAAACTTCGATTTACGAGAAGCTACAATTGGAGGAGCTCGTTTGATTGGACCTGTCAAAAATCAAGGTTTTTTTCGGACTCAAAAAATACGTACTTCTTAACCGGAATCGCGTTTTCAGGATCTTGTGGATGTTGTTGGGCGTTTGCAGCGACTGCTCTGACAGAAGTTGTATACACTTTGAAAAACGCGGAGCACAAGGTAAAAAGTCTCTGATCTTTGCCTATCAGTAGAGTTTCAGACCCTTTCTGATCAAGAAATTTGTGATTGTGGGATAGTTGGAAAAACACCTGGATGTGTTGGAGGAGATCCACACAATGGACTGAGATATGCGTCTCAACTTGGACAAACTGCGCAAACCGCTTATCCATATGTGGATGGGCGGGCTAATAAGACCGGGATTTGTCGATTGAGAAAGACGAAGAGGTATCTGAAGGCAAAGTTGTTTGATACGACGAATATTAAAAAGAAAGGAGCTGAAAAAAGTATCATGGAGCATTTAGTGGATAATAATATACCCGTGGCAGTGTGTGAGTTCATTTTCTGAAATTAAGGGGTGGTTCCTCAAACAGACATTCTGAATCGGATAGGGAGTGAATGATCTAAAAACCGAGCAGAAAAGCCAAAGAGTTTTTTTTGAAACGGATTTCATTTTATATTTTTCAAGTTTAGCTGAATCGAATTGTCGTCTCTCTTGCGGGAGATCGACTCTCAACAATCAATTTTTTGGAAGAGTTTCAAAGTACAACAATTTAAGGATTTTTTTTTCTATGTTGAATTTTTTTCTTCTTTTCAATAAATGATTCGATATATAAAAAAAAATGGAACATCCTGGAATGGAATTGGCCCTTTTCCTTGAATCAGTCTTATGATTTTCCAAATTGAATAAATTATGTGCTCCCTTCGGTTCGAATTTTTTGTATGGTTAAAAAAAATGGAATTCATTTTGCCGTGAAGACTACGTTTCGAAAAATATACTTTTTGAGTTTGTAAGAAAATATATATTAATTAAATAAAAAAAAAAAACAAAATGACAATTTCAATGTGAAGTTCAAAAGTTATATATCGAATCATTTATTGAAAAGAAGAAAAAAATTCAACATAGAAAAAAATCCTTAAATTGTTGTACTTTGAAACTCTTCCAAAAAATTGATTGTTGAGAGTCGATCTCCCGCAAGAGAGACGACAATTTTTGTATCACACATTTTAATACAATTCATATCTCAATTTATTTACTCACACAAAGTTCAGATAATAGAATAACAAAGTTCAGAAGCCTGTGGTAATGGTATTGATAAATATTAAATTGAACTCGGAGACATTGTCCACAACCAGGGGACCGAAACTTCCGAGGAAGAACTCCTTCTGAAATCATGGCCAATCGATAATGAGAGCGAAGTTTACGCACAACCACCAGCTTCTAGTAGTTGTCTTCTAGTTCATTTTCCCTTGTCATGTTATCATGCATCAGACTTGTACAGATGTTAGTGTACGGGATTTTAATCTAGGAATAGAATGGGCGATCACTTATTCAACTCCACACCACGATGGATGACAATGTCTCGACTGTTCTGAGCAGGAAACTAAGCTGAAATTCATCACTGGCAGGAAGAAGTTCAGATTGAAGTTTAGATAGGTCAGAGTGAGTAAATGCTCGAGAAAGAATTGTATTTTGTGCCGATCACGAAAAAAAAAACTGAATTATAGCAAGAATTGCTTAAACTGTTCGTAGCTCAGAAACTCGGGGAGTTCCCGAACGGAATGATTCCAATCTGTAATGGTCTTCTGGTAAAAATTCGAGAAATGAGGTCCACAATAAACAAGACGCATTGGTTTGCGTTTACTCGTAGTAGGCTTGATAAACTTTTTGATATTGGGGACACTCAAAACTTGAGTTATACCTTTGTAGATGAATAGTAAATCATGCATATTTCTTCTTTCTTCAATCGATCTCATATTAAACTTCTGTAATCGTTCTGAATATGAATTAAAGGGCTCATTACACCTTTGAAAAACTCGACGTGTGAAAATTCTTAAAGGTTTTTCCAGGAGTTTTATTTGGTTTTTATTCATTGAATAACTGAAGATTTCAGAACAGTATTCTAGTAATGGTAACACAAAAGATTTGAACACTTTACTATAGAAATTAAGATTGGTTGATGAAAGACATTTGAATAATTGATTTACTCGTAAAAGTGCAAGATTGGAAATTCTAGTTATTTGATGTTGAAATGATAACTTATCATCAATCATAACTCCCAAATCACGGACTACGTTTTGCGGCTGTATAGGCGAACCATCAACAACATATAAATGGGGAGGACTTTTTTTGCCGATATGAATTATGCTGGTTTTGGATGGAGCAATTGAGAGGCACCAAAGCTTGGACCAAGCAATAATTCTGTCAATTGATTCTTGCAAAATTTTCGGATCTCTCCCATATATTTTAATATCATCAGCAAAACAGGAAACTCCAACATTGGGAGAAAACATATGGAAGATATCATTGATAAAAATAAGAAATAGTAGCGGCCCGGAAACAGTACCTTGAGGAACCCCTGAAGGCACATGTTCGGTTCTGTGTGAAACATGACTGTTTACTTTGATGGTGAACTTCCGATTATGGAGAAAATTTGCGAACCAGCTACATAGGTTCTCATCAATACCAAACAGTTTCATTTTAACAATCAGTAAATTATGGGGGACACGATCAAAGTCCTAAGCGAAGTCGAAATAGACCACATCAAGATCATGACCGGATTTAAGATCTACTTGCCATTCTGAAACTGCTGACATCAGCGCACTTTTGCAGCTTCTCCCTCGTAAGAAACCATGTTGATTTGGATTGAAACGATCTTTGAAAATAAATCTAATTTTATCAGTTATAATCTTCTCAATAACTCTGCAAACTGGCTCAGTTAGGCTAATAGGTCGGTAGTTCGAAGGATCACATTTATTTCCCTTTTTGAAAACCGGAACCATGACTGATTCTTTCCAGATATCAGGTACAGTACCAGATGAGAGGGATTCTGTGAATATAAGACTAAGAGGCAAAGCTAAAGAAATTCCACACTTTTTCAGAACATAATAATTTACATCAGATTGTGTGAATCCACATTTAGGTGGTACTTTAAGAAGGTATGATGCAATAATATGTGGTGAAAAATCGATCTCTGTATGACGTGGTCGATTATGTGGGAAACAAGGAAACGGAATTTTTGGTTCAGTGGGATTGTAGTTTTTCTTGAAAACGTCATAAAGGCAATCAGCTTTTTCTGGGTCGGTGGATAGAGATACTCCGGCGTCAATAAAGTCGGGCAGATTTTCTCTATTATTTGTGATACTACTTACGTATTTCAGAATTTTATTATTGTTACTACCTTTGATGAATGCATTTTCAGAACGTATAATTCGTTTCTCAAAAAGTTGAGACCAGTTCTCTGTTTTCCAGATTTCCGTGTTGGCGATGATTTTGAAAACTACGAATCTGGTATCCTCGAATCAACAGGTTGCGATAAAATGTCAACAAAAATCTGGCATTCGGGAGCGATTGTTGGATATGGAACCAGTTATCGATCGAATGGAAAAGCTGTCAATTATTGGATTCTTCGAAATTCATGGGATTATGATTGGGGAGAAAATGGATATATTCGGGTGCTTCGAGGAAAGAATTGGTGTGATATTGAAAGCAATCCAGTGACAGCGATTTTGAAGAAAACTTCGGAACGGGAAGATTACTCTAGTCAAGATAGCTCTGAATAAATACGAAGTGGTTTGAGTCGAATAAATTCGTTTCATTTTTAACATCAAAAAACTTTCTGATATGCGAACTAATGGCTTGCAATGAGCCATTTTAAAATGAACTTGTTTTTAGGCATATAACTATAATTCCATAGTTCTTCTGAATCCTAAAAGTTTCAGACTTTTATAGATATATATATTTTTTTTTTTGGTTTTGAACCTATTTTGGATAATGAAAACAATGATTCAGGATATCATCAGAAAAAATGATAACCGACCAAGTTGGCTCAGTTGTAAGATATTTGTAGTTAAACGTTCTTGTTTCAGCAAACAGCGAAAGTAGGACTAGATTCTTTTCAATGTTATTTTTTAGGTGTTTTGTCCGGTTTTCTGATCGATTCCGTTCGATAGAAATTTTTGGGCTGTCTGTTTGTTGTAGAAACATTTTCAATTAAATCCGGTGAAGTTTTTATCAAGCCAGGTACGATACAGATGAACCGTTTCAAGGAATACTGAGTTTTCAAGCTATTTATTGACAAGGTCAGAGTTCTGTGAACGGGCTCAAAGTTTTCAGAATTTGTGATGATTGTTTATGTCAAGCTTTTCCAATGCTAGTTTTTCAACCAAATCCTTGACCAAACAACTTGAACTTAATATTGAATCGTTCATTGCGAACAAGAAAGAATGTCAATATATGAAAATGATAGTATTCTCTGTACATCTTCTTTCCCTCAATCGATTGCGTAATGTCAATCTCCCGTAAGAGAGAATAACAATTGTTATCTCGGATTGTTAATTACAGTCTCAATGTTATATTCACACCAATTGTTAGGTTTAGAAAATTAACCTTTGCTGGTCTACTTATCGCTTTTATTATGACTTATTTTATACTATCAAAAACGTATGATATCTCCCAGAAAAAACTTTATATATATTTTATCTTCTCAAAATTTATTTATGGTTTCTCCAAATTTTTCTCCACACGTTTCACAAATTCCGAATCGCTTAAATTCCCAGCACTCGTTGGAATTTCCGACATGTGACCCTGGAAATATTCAAAAGCTGTGCCTTCTTTATTGTATACCTACCTTGTTTTCAGAAGAGTCCAAATCGCTAAACTGGTTTATTGCAAAAGTAGTATTTCTTCCATTTCGGCTAGCTTCCAAGTTTAGTTTTTCGATTTTCTCATGATTTTTCACAAATATCTCAAATCTCTTTTGATACTCTTCTTGATTTTTGTACACTTTGTGATGGCTGGTGAATGAAAAATTGATTTTTCCGAGTAACACAAATGTAACCTACTGAATAACAAAATCATCGAACTTCTCCCGAAGAAGTTGCTGCTCTTCAGAAGTATTATTGGAACCTGTGGGAAACACTAGGTCCTTGGAAGAGATTGTGGACATGTTCTAAATGTGTAGGGGTACTGTAAGTGTTTTGGGCGAAAATAAAAACTCACAACAATTCCAAAAAGCATCACGAGACCAAAAAATCGCATGATTTTAATGATTGTATTTACACGATGAGAAAAATTGCCATTAAATAATAGAAAAATTTCCGGGAGACATCAGAAAAACAAAAGTCATTGAAAGGGAAGAACAAGACAATAGCATCATTAGAACACACATCACTATCAGTATAACATGAAACTACAGTAATACAACTTTTTTTTATAATCATTTATTACTAAAAATAAAAAGAAAGGTTTTTTATGCTGGTGGTGCTCCCCAATCGGATTTCGCATCATTGATTGTTTCGTTGTCATCCGCATCTCGAGGCTTCAATTTTGGACCTCCAGCTGAAACAAATTATTCTCATTCATCTACCTTGGATAATTTTTAGATAATATTACCTGTTTTGGGTTGGTCGGTTGTCGATTTGACTTCTTCGCTAATTTCTTTCGGTTTCAGTTTGGCGGCCTCGTTTTTCTTGGCACATTGGGTTGCACAAATGAGAGTGGTCATCATTAAAACAATAAACGTCCACATTATTCAAAAATTTCCTGCAAAAAAATGTTCCTGGTTGGATGGATAGTATTGGGGAATGGGTAATGTAGTTTTTCTTGGTTTTTTCTGTAGAACATTTCACAAAAAAACAGAACAACCAGCCTCAAAAATCGAATAGAATTGAGCAACATTTTCTGAATCCGGATTTTAGAGATCAGTTACAATACTGGATACTATACTGGAGCATATTTTTCTAGATATTTTTAATTTTTGATGTTAAAATCTATGAAACTACAGTAATCGAATGCCACAAAACATTAGCAAACCAAAATACAGTATCTTTTTACAATACCTATCTTCCCCCTACTTACTTGGAATAAATCTCCAGTTTCGATCTGTAAGTTACGAAGAAATAAGTGATGCTAAACATCGATTCCAACACGTCATCTTTATTTTTCCTAGGCCACGCGTCAAAAAATGATATTTTTCAATAATTTTCACCGGGCTCGTAAAATGGTCAATCACCATAAAAGGTATTATCCCAGATTATTCCGATTTGTCCTTTGATCATCTATGTATAAGTAATCAAACATTAACCAAGAACCTCGGTAGATCCGATTTAAACAAATCAGAAAACTTTTTCTTCTTCGAATTAGTTTTTGAACGAACAAGTTCACCAGACTAGCCTAAACTTTGTTCGAAAAATAATAAAAACATCAAATTAAAATGGGTTTAATACATATCACATTTTGTGACAAAAACAATATCGACTATAAATGGAAAACTCGCAACAGTATATTCACTAGTCAATCAACAACAAATGCATTTCATCACAGTTTTCTTGTTAGTTGTCTGTATTTTGGAATCGGCTCGATCGGCCACGGATAATCGAGTCGCTTTTTCTGAGAAGTGTATTACATTGGGTGTGACATTCTATAAGGCAGCCGATTTGCAAACAATTTTCAAATGCTGTGAAGATCAAATCTATGCGACGCCAACGAATTCGACAGCAATTCAATCAGCTGTCAAGAACTGTGTTATCAATAATTCAGGAAGTAAAGTCACTGCTGCTCTGTCGCTTTACAATAACAGTGAGTTACTGTAAGGGTACTGTGGGTCAGGCCAAATTTAGAGAAAAGAGGGCACGAAACTGAAATAAGAGTTGTCTGCACAACAACCAGGCCTTTCTAAGTATTGTGATGAGCTCAATTTTCATCGGGTAATTTTTGAATTGGATCACTACTCTCAAGAAACTCTTTGAATGGAGTCCAATCCAAATAAGTCCCATTTTTAACTCGATTCAGGAAAGTTTTAAAAATTCGGTTTGGTACAGTTTTTTAGACCCTAAAAATATGATTTCGGGCTCGGGTAAATAGGCAAAAAAACGGGTTTTGAGGTCCTTAATCACGCTCCAAAATTTGAAATGAAGTAACTTGTCTGATGTGTTCGGCACGTTTGAGAATCTTCAGTTCAGGCCCAGTTTCATTGAATTCGGCCTGATAATAGGCCAAATTTAGCCTTTTTCAAACCAAAAATTTTTCTTCCAGTGAACAACTGTCTATCTGCTGAAACAATCGATGGCCTCGTCGCCAAACTCACAGCTCCAGCCAAAAAATATGCCGCTGCTCTTGGCAAAAAATGGCTCAATCTTCTCAAAACTTGCAAAGCCAACACAACCATCCCGGCCTCAACTCGACAAGAAGTCTGTGTCCAAAAGTGTTATGGTCTTTTCAAGGCCGCTATTACTGTCCAATATGTGAACACATTCTGCACCAAAATCGCCAATAATGTATGATAG
Organism: Caenorhabditis sp. 38 MB-2015; assembly: GCA_900536415.3. Taxonomy (NCBI): domain Eukaryota; kingdom Metazoa; phylum Nematoda; class Chromadorea; order Rhabditida; family Rhabditidae; genus Caenorhabditis; species Caenorhabditis quiockensis. The sequence continues at coordinate 14,498 of LR549116.1, read as the reverse complement.
GGATAGGGAGAGTTAAGAGCCAACAATAGTTGATTTTTTTTGCAGAACTTGAATGCGACAGAATGGAATTGTGCTCTCAAATATGCACCACAAGTTGTTAATACAACTGGATACAGTTGTGTGAGCATCACTAAATCATAGAAAATGCATTACTTCTTTTTGTCAATAAATCAATTTCTCGTGACCTCTTACACCTTTCTGCTACATTTTCCAACTCAAAATTCCTCATTTTTAGACTTAAAAAATGAATGAATATTCAGCAAAAAGTGCTAGATCAAGTAAAGTGAGTTATCCTTCCTGAAAACATGATCTAATTTTTTTCAGTATCAAAAAACATCTAACAATCTTCAAAAAACTCAACCAGGATCAGGTCCCAGTAGAGAGAAAAAAGATACACCGACATCGAAATCAAAAGAACTGGTGAGATCTCAGTTTTTTTTAGATTAGCAGCATTTAAAAATGATGTTGTTTTCAGGAAGTGCAACCAAAGACACTTTCAGGAGAACCGATTAGAAATGATTTCACACTTTCGAAAGAGGGGATATCGAAGAAAAAAGTGAGTTTGGAAAACTATCAAAAAAAAGAAACCTGAAGTTGATGTATCCTTATTTTCTGGAGTTTTCCTAAGGCGGACCCAAAAATTCGACTAGAGGAATTTTCGGAAATGAACCAGACAACATTTTTCTGGTTTTGAAGTAAGGTTATTTCATCGTAAACTTCATCCAAAATGTACAACCAGGAAATATCGGCCAGATATGGCCCCTTTTCAGAACCATCAGTTTTCAGTCCTTCTTATCAGACCAGGTCCAATTCAGGTGGTCTGTTTTAGGAAGCACCTTAAAAAAGAGTAATTTGAACAATTCAAACTACAAAATTTCTACAATAAGACGTAGTATAGTTCACTTCATATTTAACGGCTATTATAGTAATCTTCAAAAAAACATGAATCTCAACAACAAGTAGTACAATAACCTAAGCTATTATAATTAGAAGAGCCTCAAAAAATTATGTATAAAGTTCAGAGTATTAAATTGTCAATTTTTCTCAGTATTCGAAACCATCTGGATCTCAACAAGGCGTTAGTCGATATAGCAAAGACACACCGACTTCACGATCCAAGGAATATGTGAGCCACATTCAATCAAACTCCCATTGTCCAGAATGTTTTTTTTTTAGGATGTTCAACCCAAAACTCTTTCTGGAGAAATTACCAGAATGTCAAAGAGGAATGATGCAAGTGTTCAGATGAACTCGAAAGAAGGAAAATCTCGAAGAGGGAAGTCTTCTGTTGGTCGAGCGACGATGAGAAGTATTATGGATAGGGGGTCGATTCAGAAATCAAGGGAATCTATCAAAAAACCGAAAAGGTCGCTGAGAAAACGAGCAAATATAAATGATGATGAGAAAGAGGTATTACATTTGAAAACAATTAAGAAAAAAAAACTCCCCGAGAAAATTTCGATTTTTTAGATGGAGACTCAAGATGACAGTCTCAAAGACCTGTATCGAAAAATAAAGGCAAACTCGACTGTGAAGTCTCCAGAAGAATGTTTGACACAAGGATCATCCGGATCGAAAGAGTCGAATAAGTCAAAAGAAAATGTTGGTGATGGTGGGAATAAGAACTCGAAAATGAAGAAGACAACAACAAGAAAACGGGTGCAAAACCCTGGATTCAAGTCAAATAATACAACAAGAAAGAAGAAGTATGATCAGGAATTGGAGGAGTGTAAGTTGAAAGAAAATTATTAGATTCTGGACTTCTGAATATTGGTCTTCTTTTTACATTAAACTAGAATTAGACCCAAATTTGTAGCTTTCGAAAAATGACCAGAGAATCATAGAAAACTGAATTGAACCGGAAATTAATATTTCTAACAAAAGTTTAATAAAAAGGATTCGTTTTAGGAACATCCATTTATTTGCCTATTTAAGTGGTTCGTATTCCAGAGAGGGTTGGAAAAACTGGCCCGTAGTGTTAACAGGTGAAACGTTTTGCCCGTAAACACAATAACTCATTTTGAACCGTAAATATTAAATAAGAATACAGGACAATAGTTTTTTGGGGACCTGAAGCTCATCGGGATGAGAATGAAAAGATCGATATGAGATTTCAATGTATATAAAATTAAATTTATGTCCATAAAAACATAATTGTTGTTTTAGGGTACGTGCAAGCAGTCTCCTATCGTTGTGATACTACCCGATATCGATGCAGATACGAAAAACCCTCCGACTTGATAATGCAATACATGTTTCCCCCATTGTTAGCCGTATTCGTCTTCTTCACAACACTTGTATTGTTTAATGTTTTATTCAAAGATATTACTGGTTATATTCTTCACACAACCGCATTACAACAAATCACAAAAGTACAGTATGATCATGTGTATTTCGCTGACAATATGTAAGTTTTTTATTTTTTATTTGATTCGTATTTAATTCAGAGTTTTTTCAATTTTAGAAAACATTATTTTGATCACATCCTGCCACACTTCAATTGCACTGGATGTAAGTTAGAATTCTGTATTTCTTTAATTAAAGTTGATTTTCCGAATTTCAGTGTATCAAATGGGATATAACGAAATTGAGAGACTTCGCGGACTCAAACATAATGGTAGAATAATAAAAAAGGCCGTACGAGCGCTGAGTTATAGATGGATGAATGCTACCGAAGCCGCATTCACAGAATTGTTGAATTGTCCACCGAGTCTGGTTATCGAGTATGAAGGGGGAACAAGGACAAAATCCTTTGCCTAGATTTGTTTGATTTTATGAAACTGTTTTTATTTTATATTTGTTATGTACATTGAAACTAGGTACAAAAGTGCAGTTTTTGAACTGCCTCAAAATACGAAAAAAAGGTGGAGATGGATTTTTCACAACGTGGTTTCATTTATTTGATACGTTTCAAAACATCTATAGAGCTTGATTCTTGTCAATAATGATACTGTTGAAAATCCAATAAAAATACAAGAACTCAACCAAGAATAATGGAAACACAAATTGACCCAGTTTATAAATACATAAATATTTGTCTCAGTCTTGTGAAAAAACGGATTGCCTGAATTTTTGGCACTCTAAATTTGGACAGAATTTTGTAAAGCTATTGATTCAGACGTCTTGATCAACATTCCGTTCTCAACTTTTCTCCTTAGGTTTTCTCTGAAATAATTGTAAATCTAAATTCTGATCAAATGTCATCGTATTTTTGTGGAGGAAATTTTCATTATTTTTTTAAAGTTCTAGAAATTTTTATTTTTTAAGAGAGCCAAAGTTTTGAATAGAGATTATATCAAAAAAAAAAAACAAAATAAATAGACATTATGCGGTCAACCTTTTTTTTAAAGAGAAGAACGCGATTCTGTTATATTATTATGCAAATAAAGTGCGTCCTTCTCTCTCTCGATCAATCCACACACAGAGAGTAGCGTTATCTTTCTAATATCTTTTTTTTTCCTCTGAGTTCTATGTTTTGGCTCAGCAGAAAAAATAATTTTCTCTTGAAATCGGTTCTCAAACACAGTTGTGCCATCTGAAATTTTTTGCAGAAATGTCAAATGAAATATCATGTTGCCCAGTTTTTTGGCAGACATTTGGTAAAAAAAAACCTTCTACATGTAACTTCAACTTCATTGTTTTTTTTCCAGATTGCGAAAAAGTGCTTCCAATGGTTTTTTCATGTGGACATAGTATTTGTTCACTGTGTGATGAGTGAGTTCAGAGAACAAAATTATAGTTTTATAATCGTTTAATGTTCACAGAAATCCTGAAAATTCAATGGAAAAATGTCACATTTGCAGGGAACCGATAACCAGTCGGATTGAGAACTTGAGTTTGATGGGTATGTTTTTATCATCTTAGCTGTCTAGTTTGAAGAATTCAGGCCACAGTGAATCAACTGTACTAATCACAAAAAATCTGGTTATGGTTACAGCCTGCAATATTTATAGTTGTCCCTGAAAAATAAAACAGTTCCAAAAGAGAAAAAAATACAATTTTTTTTGTTCTCCGAGGGTTTTCCTGGTGAAAAAATAATATATTATTACAAGTCAAAAAAAAGTGTTCTGGATCACATTCTTCATAATTTTTCTAGGATTCATTTCATCCAGAGATTCTAATTTTATTTTATTACCTTTTTGTTAATATCTGGGACTCTAGTTTTAAAATAGAACTCTTCCAATTTACATAACTCATATTCCGAAATCTGGTTGTCAAGTTTTAAATCTTTACTTTCCAGATTCTCTTAAGACTTTCGAAACATTGTGCCAACAATTAGACGAGCCGTATAATCCGAAAAACAACTTCAAATGCTCAAATTGTAAAAAATGGACGTTCATCAAAAAGTATTTGATAGTAATTGACCCGATATAGTTTTTAAATGTTTAATTTCAGCATGCATTTTTGTAAAACTTGTCTCACTGCCCACGATCTCTTGGATTTGATAAGGATCTCACATGAAGAAAGAACAAGGAAAATTATGGACGTGTCGTTGTGTTCTGATTGTATAGTTCCAATGCATTCTTACCAAGGACACTCAATTCTAGATATGCTACCAATATGGGTGAGAGTTAACTTCTGATTCAATAAACAGTCAAAACTGTGATATTTTCAGAACTTTTCAATAAAATTATCAAAAATGAAGTCAAAGTTGGAAGACGTAGAAAAAGAATTTAAATTATTGGAGTGGACATATTCAGGTCTCAAAAATTTATCAATCAAAGTTTGCAAGATCTACAGCTGTTTTATTGAAATGTTTCCGTGCAACAGGTCTCAACAAGAACAAAGTAGGATATCCGAAAATTTTGAGAAGTTTATCAATGAGGTAAATTTATGTCTTTTGAAAAAAATTATCAGTGTGATTCCGTTTCAGGCGATTTGGATTTATATCAAAATTGAATACGAGGTCAATCGTCATGCAAAAAAACATCAGGTAAAAAAGGATATTGAAATCTTGACCTGATAGATAAAAAACTTCAGAGTGAGTGTATCTTATCTGATGACAGTACCTGGAAGAGCAAAACAAAACTGGAAATATTTGAAGAAGCGTGTGAATTGTTGGATAAGACGTTTTCAGATTTCACAAATCGACAAGCTAAGGTAATTCATACTTTTTTTCGAATTTGTAAAATACATTCATTTTTTTTTTTTGAGAATTATGATGTGTTGATTGACAAGGCTTGGAAAAGCAAATCGATAGAAAAACAGAACAAGATATTCGATAAAATAGAGCAACTCATGGATAAGGTTAGTTGGAAGTTACACAATGGGCAAGATTGAGGAAAAATAATGAATGATCAACCAGCCACACACAAAACATAGCAAGTAACCAAACGCCAAAAATGTCGGCTACTCGTTCGAATGACATTGTCGATTTTTTATGAAGCTGAAATAAGTCAGTGCCGGCAATGTTTGCCCCATAGACATTTCTCAACCTTTCCATCTCCGTCGTTTTTTTTAAATATTATTTCAAAATAGAGTGAAATTAGTAAAAACCTCAAAGAGTTTCTCACCATTTTGGAATTATTGAAAATGTCGTACAGCAAACTTCACGATAGATCAAAAACGTTTTCGTGTATAATATGACAAAAAATAATACAAAATAATTGGTTTTCTTTCAAAGCTCTAATTTTTTCGTCCTGATAATATGTGGAATGTTTTTTGAATTTAATTTCAACTTGATAATTCCCTTCACTCTCCTCTTTTATGTGACTAATAGCGTTTCTCAAAATAACAAAAACAACATTTTAAAATTTGGTTAAATTTCAGAAAAAGGTGATTTATGTTGGAATTCAATCTATTATAGAAAAAAATGAACGATTGCTTTTGGTATGTTAATATAGTAGCCGGAAGTTTTGTTTCGATTTATAATCTTTTTGTTACAGAAAAGGCTGTCAACAATTGAGATATGGTGCTTCATTCTGGGATATGAAAAATTGTAAGAAACGACGAAAACTATGAGATTGAAATTCAACTTGCGCTAATTCATGACTTATTTTGTCAGAAGTCTTAAAAATATGATGACATAAACAGTTTTTTGTGTATAATAATTTATTATTTCGAAAATCATAACTATTTACAGAGATTTTACAATTTTTAAAGCTTTAATTCAAGATCATTTGAATCATCAGTTGTTGTCGATGATCGTTTGTCAGCGGTTTGTGTGAATGCAGCAGGTTTGTCAGTGAACAGGCAGTAAGATGAGATGGTTGCCTGAATAATTCTCATCTATGTACATGATTTTTTGAATCTCAATACTTACCACTAGGAGAAGTCCAGAGTTGACACAGAATGCTTGAGCCCATTGAGATCGACTAGTTTCATCATGGACAAAAACTGCAACAAGTCCAGGGACGAAGAAAAGAGCGACAGCTTTGCAGAATTGGATCGCAGCAATAGTGACATCGGCGTATTGTTGAGACACATACCTAAAACAGACAACTATGAAAAGGCACTTTTTATCACGTGCTGCTGGTTCTTATCAATTAAAAAGTGATAGTGTTTTATGAAAATTGTTCAAGTCGGCTTACCGTGCACATTGATAATAACCACCGCAATTTGAAGACATGAGACAGTTGACTGCTGTTACTAGACCCATTGCAACCCATCTTTGAGAAGCGGGAACAAATCCAACGAAACCGAATAGAACAGCCACTATTCCACAACTGATTGTATTAAAGATCAACATTTTTGTAAGAGGAGACACAATTGTCACTTTGTCACTAACATATGCGGCCACCATTTTGAAGGGAATTTGGGCAAAGTTTGTGATACTGATGATAAAACCTGTTTGCTCGATAGGGAATCCTAGAACCTCGTTGAAATATGTGGGGGAATAGGTGATAATGAGAATTGACATGGAGAGGTCCATGAATGCGTTGAACCAACAGCACAAAATTGCAGGGTTTGTTGCTATTTTCAAATAGGGAACATCGCGTTTAACAGCAAAATGAGCATCTGATTTACCCTTCTGAATCAATTCGAGTTCTCCAGAACTTACAAATCGATGAGTTTTCGGAGTGTCGGAGTAGACAAAGGCCCAGATTATGAAGAAAATGACACCAGCGATGGCGTGGAGATAGAATGCCGATTGCCAGCCAAGACTTGATGTGCATAAGAGTCCACTGATGGAATCGGTGATGGAGGTTGCAATTGGTGAAAAAATTGTGAGGACCGAAACAAAGATGGCGTTTTCATCAAGAGGAGCCCATTTGACACAGATTATTCCGATGACAGCAAAATCGGCAGAGTAGGCAATCCCCTGGAAAAACAAACAGTCGCATAATATTTTAAAAAAAACCACTGCAGATTATTTGAACTACTATATGGCTAATTTTTCGAATCAGAGTTATTGGGATATTATTAAAATAGACTGATAAAAAATTTAGTTTGAGAAAAAGGTAACAATGCCTAATAACTTCCACCAGTTGGACCCATATTAGAAGTCACTTGTGCTTCAAAAACTTGAACAAATTCTTTTCTTGGGATAATTCAGGACCAGGAAGATTTGATTCATTTTGTTCCGAAATTGGTCGAGTTGAGGATGTCTGTTTGATCAATCCGTCTTTTTTCATTGGAAAATATATAAAAATGTAATTTGGATAATGAAGGGTTATTCTTTCAGTAGAATTTGAAAAGTTAATTTTCAGCGCAGGAGTTCAGAAAACTTAATTTCTGATTTCTGAGCTCCGCCGTTTAGCCATACTCCAGCCCTAGTCATCCCTGCTCTTCCTGCTCCTCACCTGTATAACTCTGACAACCAACAAAAGTGGAAAACTGCTCTGCGCAACCATTGGTATAACACTTGTCGCCACCGCTGATATCAAACCAGCTGTCAAAAATGTGTACCTGGCTCCAAATTTCACAAAACAGTAATTGAATGGAAAAGTTCCGACAACAGTGCCAATCGCCACGGCCCATATAATTGCTGCTTTTTCGGTTGGAGTATAGTCATAGACATTTACCACGGTCTGAAAATCATTATATTGAGAGAAGAGTCCAGTTATCTGTAAAATTAGAGAAATATTAGCCTACCCCATTGATGACTGCTTCAGAGGAAAGAGCTGTATTATCCATACAAATAAAGGTAAAATTAATAATTGTAGAATTCGAAAATATACTCATAAGGCATAAAAATGCCGAAACCATTACAACGAAACGATAGTACGGTAGATTTATCATTTTTATTTCTGCAGAAAAAGGAAAGTTTGCTAATAACTAAAATTTGGCGGTCCGAAATGTTCTTTTTAAGACCAGGAGGCGGGCACTAATTTTTTGTTTCTTATCAAAATTTAATGAACAAAAAAAAAACAAGTAGTTCTAAATGTTTCGATGGTCATTGATAAATGAATTATTAATAAAGAGAGCGAGAAATACCAGAGAACAGTTACGTAGGAAAGGAATGAGGGACAATTTCCGGATGGATGGGAAATTGCATGTGCCATGCACATGAGGAGCTATCGATGTTGCAAAGAATAAATTCCGTACAAGTCAGAAAGTCAGATAAAGTGAAATTATTTTTGAAAAGGACCATGAATTGGATATAGATCGACCGGCGTATATGGTGATTCCGAAACAGATTTTTTCATAATTAGCAGTTTTACGATCAGAATTCCTTTTTATTACTGGTTCAGTTTTTGGCCCTTTGAAGAAAGCTTTCTACAAGAAGGGTCGAGTCTAAAAAACTGGATTACCAACTTATCCGGTAACTGTGGCAAATATTAAGCAAATATCCTTGATCGGGCCGAGGCCTAAATTTTTTCTGAATCAGGCCGATACCGTTTTTAGAAATTTTTTTGTTTCAGGCCGAAAACAGGTTTTCTAAAAGTTCACACTTCATATAAAACAAGGCATATAAAATTAGGTAATCCAAGACTACTATTTTTGGTTCAAAATATGATCTACTAGAGTCTGACCAAATCTTGTATTAGGGTTTTCCCCTCTGTCAAAAGTTATCTTGGAATTGACTAGACAAAATTGACCCTACCCTGTCATCAAATTCGGGCCAGTTTCAGTTCAAGACTACTTAGGCCCAATTTCATAAAGGAGGGTCCTAAATCGTTCCCAAATCCCTACAGAATTCGGATTTCCGAAACTTACAGTTTGATCCGAAATATCATACACAGCTACAAAATATTTGCCCTAATCGGATTTATTTTACAAACTCCGAAAAATTCCTAGGACGAAATAACTAGGGCGAGACGATAAATAAATTGTGTCCATTCGAGAAAACAACGAAACTGACACGTGCTCTCATCATTCTTTTTGATATTTATTTCTGATAACGAGTACGTAATACATATGTATTTGGAGCAAAGATTTGGAAGTTTAATGAGAACTTGGGTAGGCTCATTAGAAGTTAAGACATTTCTGGATCCTCACCCCATTATCATCCATATATTCTCCAGTTAGATCTTTTTTCATACACATAAAAGTCATATTAATAATTGAATAGTTTCCGAAAACACTGCTCAAACAACAAAGTGCCACAATCATCACAATAAATCGATAGAATCCCGATTCAGAGGATGACATTTTTAGAAAAATCTTAACTAGAAAAATGTCAAATGAACTGTTTGTGAAAAGTGTATATGAACTCTGAAAGGGGATGATAACCATTTTTGGAAATCCAGTTTGAAAATGGAAACGGATCTGTGTGTCGATGATGTTCACGCAATAGTACTTTGAACTGAAAGGTTGCTTTCAGGGTGGTCAAAATGGAATTATATATTTATGTATACAGAAATTGTTTCACGAGCCACAAAGCGACGAAATTGTGTACTGATGGTCAGAAAACTGCAAAAAAGTCAGTTGACAAGAATCTATTTCGAATGTTTGGATACGTTTCAAACCCACGTTTTCTTGATTCAATTCAGAATCTGTGATGTTTTTTTTTTGAATTCGAACTGGTAAGATTTTAAAAAAAACCGATTTGAAAACTCAAAATGTTCGAGAGTTATTGATCAGGTTATTTTTTATCAATAGCAAGTGAAATTGAAAAGTGCATTTGAAATTGAGATCACATGAAAATTTCAAAATATGTCTAAATTTGTTTTGAATGAAAGTGAAAAATCAGAGCTTGCGAAAACCATATGATAAATGACAGTTCATCGAAAAAGACTGGCCCGGTCGTTTCCCACTTGGTTCTTCAATTCAGAGCCCGCTGAGCACAATAACACAATGATGGATTATTTCCTATTTTCAAGTCGTTTTTCAAAATTGAAATACTCAACCAGTGATAATTGAAAAAGGTGCTCTCAATAAAAAGTGAGTCTGAAACGTATCTGAACATTGAAAAATGTTCAGGAATTGTGATAATTCGAGTAATTAGAATTGATACCCTAGAAAAATTGAAAAACGTTTTCCTGATTTGAATTCTCCTTTCATAAATTTAAAATTAAGTTATGTTTCGCAGAAAATGGGACACAAATCATGAAGCAGGATTTTCTGGCTCCCCGACATTTCGCCACCCGTCATTTCGACACCCCGACATTTCGCCACTTTTAACATTTTCGCCACCCAGACATTTCGAAACCCAGACATTTCGCCACCCGTCATTCCACCACCCCGACATTTCGCCATTTTTCGTGACTTTTTTGCAAATGACAAGACTATAAAATAACCCATTTAATCGTATGAAAATGACTTCCACGTGGTCTAGTGGGGAACATCAAGGAATGCTAACCAATCGGGAGGTTAGTCGTGAGTTCAAATCCCCGTTGAAACTTGAAAATAAGACTGAAAGTGGCGAAATGTCGGGTGGCGAAACGTCGGGGTGGCGAAAAAACAAAAAGTGGCGAAATTTCGGGGTGGCGAGATGTCGGGTGGCGAAATGTCGGGGAGCCGTTTTTCTCTCTCTCTCTCTGGTTCGGAAGGTATTTTTGAAAGTTCAACAATGAAAAATTGCTTTGAAAAATATTAAATTCCCAAGTTACCGAAGCTTTTATACTACCCCTAAGACAGCAGAACTAGCTCGAAAACTGGGGTTGAAAAACTAACTTTTTGAACTTTAAAAATTGAAAGCTGATTTTCAGATATAAAACGGCTCTTGCAGCAGAAATGGAAAAGAAACATCGGGTTCAGAAAAATTTTCAATGAGCATTTTGGAATTAAATTATTGTATGTTTTCTGAAACTACGTGTTCAGATACAATTTTGTAGGTTTAATTCAAAAGATAATTTATTTCTAAATAAACTTTTTACAAGTTAACAGTGTTTGAATCTGTCTCTACATTTCTAAAAGGCTTTTGAAAATATTCTAGTTCGAAAAATATATAGACCTACATTTCAGATTCAAAATCTCACCCCATTATCATTGGTATACTCCCCACTCGGATCATCTTTCATGCAAATAAAAGTCATGTTAATAATCGAATAATTCGCGAAAACACTGCTCAAACACCAAAATCCAACAAGCATCACAATAAATCGATAGAATCCCGATTCAGAAGTCATTCTGAAAAATATTAAACTCCAAAAACTTGAGTGAATGAACATAGAAAGGTGTTACGAAAAAAAACTTATTTAAAAAATCCGGTTTTAAATGATCTGTAATGTTAACTGAACTATGATATCATGAATCATGAACTTTTCTTCAGGGAGACCAAAAAGGGATTTGGGCGAATTTCAAAAAAAAAAACTATACTTCGAAAAAAAATCGTTTTCAGTTATTCCAAACATCAATCACATGAATATTTTTGTGTTTTGTCAACTGACAATAAAACTGTATTAGTAATGATACAACGTGTTTTGTTGGTGCTGCAATTTTTGAAAATCATAAAAAGTGAAAATGTTTTTTTTTTCAGAGAGATAGAACGAGAGAAAAGAGTTTTTGTGTCTGGTTTCAATTATATTTGGATTACTGACTGTTATATGGGTGAAAAAAAGGGGAAATGATAGAAAATTGTCAAAACCGAAGACCAGGGTGTTTTTTTACGGTACACATGCATGATGTGTGTTTTTACCTTCCGGGTTTTTTTGAGAACAATACAATTTTTGGAGGAGATGAGCAGAGGAAAATGACCTTTTATGAATACGTAGATTTTTTGAAACGTAGCTCAACAGACAAGGGGATGGTTTCAAAAAAATATGGAGATTTCCGATGAAAAATATATAGCTTGACAGGTTTTCATTAACATTGTATAAACGCGATTTTGAGTGCTAGGGCCTTAATATAAGGTAATCGAGTATGCAAAAGAACGCTAGAATCTTCATTTTCATTGATAATTTGGCTGTAAGGTTCAAATTCGGGAAACAGTAGGAAAAAACTGAGATAATGAAAAAGGTAAAACTCATATAATAGTTTACTATTCTTTTTCACGTGAATTTTTCAATATTTTTGTGCTTTATCAAAAAAGTTTGAAAACCTCTGAGAGTACCATATTTTTCCAGTTTCATATAAAACCAATGTTTTGGAAAAATCAGAAAAAAAGCGCTAGCTTAACTAACTGCATGATAATTAAAAGTTTTTGATTATTTTTCATACTATTTTTTTCTCAATGTAAACTTCAAAAATGAAAATTCTGTATTGAGAATCTTGTTTGGCAAAAATTGAATGGCGATGTTGATCACAGCACAGCATTCTATCCAACGACACATCTCGTCAAAAAAACTTCAGTTTTTTAGAAAGAACTTTCCCTTGTAAGACAATTGTCAAAATATCGAGAAAAACAGCAAATGGCAAAATCAAAACTTCCCATTGACTTTCAGGAATCAATTTTTTGAAAAGTTAAAATAGATTTTTTGTGTATGTGTTTTTTCACAACACATTACTATTACGTTTGCTTACTTTAAGATTATCGAGTTGTTTTGAAACGGCAAAGAATGGTGATAAGTGTTTGCCTGTAGTACCTCACTAATCGTTTTGAAAACAACGGATGCAAAACACGAAAAATCCTGAAACAAACCACCTGAATCGGACTTGGATTGATGAAAAAAAAGAGCTGAATTTTAATAATCCGGAAACGTGCCTGATGACTCAAAGTCAATTGATTGTACCCGCACATGGTACCCATTATTTTACTTTGGTTGAAAAAAAACGACCATTTCTGAAACAGACCAGACAGAAAAATATCTAAAAAAAATGAAATCAGACTGTTTTCAGGGAATTTTGCTTGTAAAATCAAAAAAAAAAGCTAATTTTGTGTCCGATCAGGAAAAATCAAGATATTATACTAGATCCGTTTCAAAAACATTAATTTATGGTCTGATTCTTATCGTACAAGGTTAAACTCTTCAAATTCAAATTTTGAATAATAAATAGCTTGTACTTTTCAAATTCTCCAGCAGACTCCGAAACTCGACATCAATTTTGACAGGTCAACACAACTTCTTTTCATTAATCTCTGAATTGAAACATGTCGTGAAAACAGTTAATTGTTTCGAACTGTTTTGTGAATTTACCTCATTTTAGAGAGTTTTTTTTTGTAGATTCAGTTACATGTTGGTTTTCCAAACCGGAGCTCTTGAACTAACCATGTCTAATGCATTGGTTTTGAAAAATCTCCCGAGTCAAACCTGCTTTAAAAACATCACCCATTTTTGATTTATCCGAATCAACTTGATTTACGCATTTCCATCTAGATAATTGTTTTTTAAAAGCTCAATAGTTGACATATCTCGAATTACAAATCTCAAACTGTTTTCTTTACCGCACTGACATTTTGACTTTTTTATCGACCATAAATACACCTATTAAATAAAGGGTCCTCAAAAACCACTTAAAAGTGTGATCATCCCTTTTTTCTCCCTCTTGTTTTTTTTGCTACATTTAGCTAAGGAATGATGACCTCTCTATTTGTATCCAATCAACGCGTAAATAATACAGTGTGATGTGCAAACAGTGTCCATTTAATCTTATACACAAATTTTGTATTTTTTTTCTGGTTAACTTCCTTTTTGGGAATCTCAAATATTTGTGCTTCTTCCCTCATTTACTACTGTATACAGATCAATTCCAACAACACTTTTATTCACAAAAAACTTGATATCATTAGATCCTAATTTGCGAAGAATGAGGATCCCTGAAAAAAATAAATATGAAAATGAGAAAAGGACATAAAAGGAGAGGAAAATCGAAATGAAAATAAGACGAAAATTGGGGGTGTTTTATGAAGATTAGGGATTACTGTAGTTTCGCGCACTGGGGGTGTAAATAATAATTCGAGGACTGTCTACTGGTTGTAAATAATTGAGATGTTATTTTATTCATGATCGGGTAATAAAATCCAATGACTTGGTCAGGAGAATCTATGTATGGCTACAATTAATCCCTCATCTCGAAATATACTTTCAAAACTTATTTATTTGCTCAAAAATTTAGTAAAATATACCAACAAATGTGCTAATATGTATCCATTTCATCTATTCATTCCCTTCTTTCCTCTCCACTTTTTCTTACGTAAGCCATCTGTCCAAAATTGCACAATTTGGGACAAACTGCAATTATATTTACAGTAGAGTTATTTTGGGATTAACAAGAGCGGTGAGGGGAAACAGAAA